>CM039514.1:15891697-15918003 GCA_022432975.1 Begonia masoniana
CCCTCTTATTGAGATAGCTTAGAAGCCAACAGAAAAGCTATGTTGACACTCGACGGAGAGAATTAGAATTTGAAGAAGGTGATGAGATTTATTTGAAGATTTCTCCATTCAAGAGAGTTATGCGATTCGGAAGAAAGGGCAAGCTAAGCCCTCGATATGTGGGGCCCTTCCTTATTTTGAAGAAGATTGGGAAGATGGCATATCGACTGTAGCTTCCGGCTTCAATGGAAGGTATCCACAATGTATTTCACGTGTCTATGCTATGGAAGTGTTTGCGTGATCCATCGCATATCGTGGAGGCAAGAGAGATCGAGGTACAGCCTACCTTGACGTATATGGAGAAGCCGGTACGTATTTTGGAGTCTTCCATTAAGGTGTTGCGAAACAAAGAAATTCTGCTAGTTAAAGTCTTATGGCGGAACCACGACGTGGAAGAGACTACGTGGGAACGACAGCAGGATATGATGTCTAAGTATCCTGAGTTGCTTGTATAATCAAATTTTGAGGACAAAATTTAAATAAGGTGGATGAAATGTAACACCCGGTTTTACGGGAATCTGTAATTATATATGTATAATGACATTTTTGTAAATATGTCAAGTTGGTCAGTTTCGCGAAAAGAAAGCGTTATTAGAATCCTAATTATTAATATGGATTTTAGGAAAATTTCGAGAATTTTAGGAGTTGTAACACTAAATTACGAGAATTACGTTTCTCGTAATATAATGGACATTTTAATAAAAAATAGCAAACAGGGTCCGATTTGTGAACGGACAGTTTTAGTAAAGCCCTGATAATAAATTGGAGTTTTTGGTGAAATAAGGAAAGTTGGAGAAACCGAATCGTTAGTTAATTAACGAAACAAAAGACGAAACAAATAGAAAATCAAAGGAAGGGGCAAAAAGGTAATTTACCAAGCCAAAATTAATAAAAATCACAAATCCTTATTCTTCTCCAGCACTCCACGCGAAACTCTCTCTGTGTTTTTCCTCCAGGCGACTTTCCATCGCCTTTCCTCATGCGATTCTCCTCTCCAACGACCAACGCTCTCCGATCAACCTCCGTTCTTCACGTTTCTTCTCCAATCCCGACCCTAGGTACGATTCTAAGGTTTTAGGAAGGTTTATTTTGATTTTTACGGAGTTTAAACGATTAAGGTTCGTTTAGTGTTTTTGTTAAAAACGTGATTTTGAGTTTGTAATCGATAGGGTACTGTATTTATGAATATAATGGACGTATTAGGCGTATTGGATGAAGATTGATCGATTCGTTGTGGAATATTAGGGTTTAATGAATTTTCGTGATTTTGGAAAACTTAGTTAATGAGGGTTTTGAGGTATCGAGCGTGGATTGCTCGATAAAAATGCCTCAGCGAATTAAATTAGAGTTTTAGGAGATTTCTTTAGTTAAAGATTTCATTAATTTGGACATTTAACGGTTTAAACTCGTTTTAACGACAAATGTTGTGAATTTGCCTTAGGTGAACAACGCTCGTGGACGGAGCTAGAATTGCAACGGACGCGAGGTAAGTTCTCGTGACTTACTATGGCCGATTGGCCTACACCGTACGTCAAAGTCGCGTCGAGGATCTTTGGTGAATTTGTTTGTTTAAATGCTTTGGTTGGGTAGTTAGGATTAGTTCTTTTATAGATTACGTTTTTTATTGTCTCGATGGTATATATGTCGTATGTTTACTTTATGCACGTAATTGTCCATGCATCATGGTTTTCAATTATGCATAGAAAATGAATTTCTGCACTATGTTTTCATGAAAAGAGATGTGGCCCGAAAGGGGGCTATTGATCTATTGTGAAGGCCAAAAGGGACTTGTCACAATACCACATCGCCTATAACGAAATGAATCTACGTAATTTGTTATCTGGTCATGCGAGGTGGGGCTCAGGCACGGCTGTATACGGATGTAAGCGTGTACCCCCCCGTTAGGTTGAGAGGGTTGTCCGACCGCGGGACGTGTCCTCTCCATCTAATAGGCTGAGACCTCGGTGACATTCTGTCTGCGACGTAATGATAAGAAAATGTTGCATGATTTTCGAACCTCATATTCACAGCATGCATCTGCATTTACGAAACTTGCTGAGCCTTTAGCTCATAGTTGTCTGTATGGTGTAGGTGATTTTGAGACAGGTGAGGACGAGATCCCTCCACCCGAGGCATGAGCAGTTGAAGAAAGATGGCCCGTGGGAGTGTGCTGGACAGTCGGTGTGCATTTTGACCCGTGGGGATGTAAGTAAATGTTTTGATAATTGTATAGATAGAAACGTAGAAAAGTTGTATAGATAGAACATTTTAGGATGTTGGTATCTGGATAGTTGATAGGTAAATGTATTGATGTTTTGAACGTTTTGGTAAACCGTTTTATAAAGTGTTTTGTTAAACCAGTTATTTGAATGACATGGAACTGCCTGGAATTTTCTTTTAAACAGGAGGAATTGTTTAGGTTTTAAATGGATCCACGCAGTTCGTTTTTACGAAAGTTTACTATGTTTTAAACACGTTCTAGGATTTGTTTCGGGTTGTTTATCTGGTGATTTACGAAAGGGGAGGAATGAGTGAAGTTATGAATGATTTTATGTGGAAATATTTTAGTGTTTATGTGTGGTAAGAAAAATTATGCAGGGAAAAGAAAGAAAAGAAAGGAGAAATAAGAGGCGACCTCCCTGGAAATTTTGATTCCAGGGAGACTGCCGAACGATCGCCTAAGGTGGTGATCGATCGGCAGTGTAGATCGCCACTTTCTGGAAATTACAAAGAGTGGGGCGATCGATCGCCAGTGTGAGGGGCGATCGAGCGCCCCTCCAATTTCTGTTCTGGCGATCGATCGCCTGGTAATGGGGCCATCGATCGCCCCTATAGTTTTTGGGACAATTTTCCCTTTTGCCCCTCGAGTTGTTGGCCGATGGTTTTATTGTTTTAATTGTTTTATTTAAATGTTTTCTTTAGTTTTCTTTACTTTAAATACATTTTATTAAAGGGTTTTCAAATGGTTTTCCACTTAAACGTTAACCTTAAAGTTTATAAGGATAAAAAAAAATACGGGAAAATAATGGTACAGTGTTAAGGTCGCTACAGACACGATACTTGGCCTCGGTGGAGGAGCGAGTGACGGTGCGTTGTTTCGTGGAGCTCCAAGAAGTTGGATTTTTTCCAAGGAAGACAACATAGGCCCCGGTGGATGTCCGGTCATCCGGATCACCACCCAGTCAGCGTCGGAGTATGCATGAAGAGATGTCAGGATGTGGCCACGGAGATTGATACCAAGATCTCGTCTACCATTAAAGTATCGGAGCAAGCGTTTCACTAGGGGTGTGCAAAACCAATTTCGATTCGGTTTTGGGGAGGAACCGAACCGAACCGATCAGTTTCGGTTTCAGATTTATCGAACCGAAACTGGTCTTTTAACATACCAAAACCGAACCCGAACCGAACCGAAAGTTCCGGTTCGTTTCCGACTCGGTTTCGGTTCTACAACCTATTTTCTAAAAATTAAAATAATATAAATTTAAATTGGAGGAGATAAAAAACAATTAGATATATAGTCAAATATAACTAAAACAAAAATGTATTAGAAGAATAAAAAATGAAAAGTAATGTCAAAATAACAATAAGAAGCTCATATACTAGAGGCTGTTCCCATTTCAACACAATGCAACAATAAGAAGCTCATATACAAATGCTTTTCAGAAGATTACTATGCAAAAGTTGGGGAAATAAGATCTGATTCATAGCCCTAAGATGGCTAGCAATGGCTCAGTACAAGGAACCTTATTTTCATCGACCTACACTCTCAAATTTCTATGCAAAAAGTAATCTCCTTTGGCAATTTATATCCTAATATTTTGCCATTGTCAAATTCATCGAAGCCAATAAAGATTAATTTGTACACCTGGTTTGAATCAATCAGGAAAAAAACAAGTGCAATCAACGCTAATCAAAGAACAATCTGCACATCCCAAGAACCTACACAATTGCTTGTATAACTAAATCTATATGCATCAAAACCAAAATGGCAAAAAGAAAAATATGGTACTAATCAACGAGAATTAAGATATCAAGTTAAGTATTCATAAAAAGAATGACTATTGGTCATGTACTCATGTCACACTATATCAACATTAATATTGAAATGCAAATATCACCAAAACGTCTATGCACTTAGCAAAACCAGAAACCACTACTAGGTCATTTTTGAGATCCTAATAGAAGCACCAGTACACAAAAGACACCACAACTTAAGAAGAAATTAAAGGCACATAAAAAAATCATTTACAAACTTTCTCGTTATTACTTTGATCAATGAAGCTTTAACATATTCAATTAAGTACCAGAACTGGGCAAGGCTGCCATAAAGGAATTATAGGAAGACTCCAGATCAAAATGAAGCTGCCGAGCTCGCTGTTCGGTCAATTCGTCAGCTGCTCCCATATTTGAAAGCCTTGCAATCCATTCTTTCATCTTTGTCTTCCCCTCAAAATCTGGGAGTAATATGCTCAACTTGTTCAGTGAAGCGAAAAGGTCTGAAAGAAGGGGATGCACCTGATCAACCTCAACCATATTCAACTTCAATGAATCCATAGTAGTAATGAAATTCTGCACACATTCTGCTACAACGGCAGCTGAGGTGGTGCCTGAGGCAGCAGCAGCAACCTGATGCTCCAACGTAGCAGGCACTCCGGATGTCAAAAGGCGGTTCAATGCAGCAGGGCAGTCCATCTTGTAAGTGTCTGCAAAGCGCTAAACGCTGGGGACTGTGTCTTTAAGCAAACCGGTTCGGTTCGGTTTGTATCGATTTTGACCGATCCAAACCGAAAACCGAACCTAATTAACTAGTTCCTACAAAATGAAACCGAAGATCAGTTTCCAAATGGTCAAAATCGATCCGAACCAAACCTATTTCACCGGTTTCAGTTCGGTTCATCGGTTCCCGTTCGGTTTGTACACCCCTCCGTTTCACCACTCTCCAAAGTGTAGTAGTCGGGGAATGCATAAACTGTGACAACTTGTTCACAGCAGAGGCGATGTCGGGTCGCGTCATGTGAAGGTGCTGTAACCCACCAACTACCTGACGATAGAGAGTAGCGTCGGTTAGAGGTAGGCACTGATTTTGATGAAGGCATGTTGTGTTTACCAAGCAAGTCAACAACATACTGTCGTTAAGATAGAAGCAATCCCGTCGACGTGTGTAGAACCTCAACACCACAGAAGAATGGCAAATCACCAAGGTCCTTTGTAGAGAATGTCAAATCAAGTTGTTGAATGATCTGCGATACAATACACAAGGAAATAAGCAATGACCTTTGGGCGACGAAGGATAAAAAGCGACATATCGGCGCGCGATGTCGTGAAGCCAAGGGTTATCAAGAGTGGTCGCAAAACATCATACCAGGCATGAGGAGCCTGTTTGAGGCTGTAGATTTCTTTGCAAAGTCGACACACATAATTAGGATTCCCTGTGGCTGCTTCATGTAAACCTCTGTATTGTTCACATCGAGTTGCGTAAGGCCCAATGTCGTCGTAAAGCAAGACTTAGAACCGTGCAGACAGTAGTGGGCTTGACAACGAGACTAAAGGTTTCCAAGAAATCAATTCCCGATCGCTGGTGAAAGCCTTTCGCGACAAGTTGCGCTATGTATCTGTCAATCGATCCATCGGGATTGCATTTAATATAGAGCACACATTTGTTTCCAACAATATTTTGTGCTGGATCAACGGGTACAAGTTCCCACGTGTCATTTCGAAGCAAGACATTGTGTTCATCAACCATGGCTTGTGTAACGCCCGACATTTCGGCCAGGTGATTTTCTGACCATTCTCATTGTTACCCTTTATTTAACCTTTATGATTAAATTTAATGTTGAGGCAAATTCATTACAAGTTGAGTAAAACTAGGTTGAGTGGCAATTTTGTAATAAAGACTGAAGGATTAGGTATAAATAGAAAATGGAAACCTTAAATCTCATTTAAACCTCACTGCAGCCGACATTTCCTCTCGGCGACTCCCTTCTTCTCTGGAACTTTCTTCCTCCCCAGCAACTGGTTTTTCAGCCTCTACTCCGGTAACCCGCATTCTAGGTAAGATTTTGACAATGTAGATACCGGGTAGTCATTTAGAACTCTGTTTTCAGTTGAACTTGTACTTTCGAGTTCTTCAATGGCTAAGTCAGTTGGTTATCGTTCCTTATCTTCATTTGGTAATGCCACCTTTAAATCGATTCTGGACCTTTTATATAACCGACCCCGTTTAATCGATAGCTATATCTAGCTGTTTCGATTTTGGATTTCAGACTGCACAGAGAACCTTAGCTGCTAGATTCTAGGATGACTTTCGATTAGAACTTTTAGGACTTGATTTTAACTACTATAATGTGGAATGTTTTAGGTGAAGAAGTTGAAGAGAAAGTGATTCAAGTTGCTAAGGATCCAGGTAAGTGAATGTACTAAGTTTCCGGCCAATAGGGCCCTACATCAAAGGACTATGTTAGATTTAGTGAACGTTGTCTTCTATATGTTTGATGAAATGTCGATGGATATGGTTATGTTATTCTGATGTTCTCCCCTGTCTTAGTTCGATGATTAAGTGCATTTATGTTGTGCATCATGTTTTACTTCTCAAGCATATGAAAATGTTTTGAAATATGTTTTCTCATGAATAAAATAAGAAGATAAAACTTATGCAACGTGGTTAAGTGAGGGTTGGGGGTGGTTCGGCGTATGTCACAGTCCGCAGTAGGACATATGAATACGACCCGCAGTAGGGACCATGATCAAACTCACTGTCGAACCCCCTTTACCGGCACAAATCCTCCCTTAAACCACATAATGAAATGAAGAATATGAATGATGAAAGGAATGATGAATATGAGCATGTCTACGAATGATGATTATGAACAATGAATACGAGATACGATTATGAATGATGATTAAGAACAAGTACGTGAAAAGAAAAGACTTATGAGCATGTTTTTCTCCAAGTTATGCATTCATGAACTCATAATAGTTTGCATTCCTTACTAAGCCTAGGCTTACAGTTACACCTTACGATGTAGGTGAAGAAATATCAGGTGAGGAATACAAAGTTGAGGATGAAGTTTAAGCTGGTTGCTGGAAGGTGCTCAGGGTGGAAAGTCTGTGGCTGGATGGCGATTATGACCCTCTGGTTTTACTCTTAAGGTTTAATGATAACTATGAACATAAAAGTTTAAGTAGGATGATGTTACTTATGATTATGGAGCTTGAACTTGTCTAGCTCGAATACGATTATGAGTATATTATAAGAATATAGAATGAGTGATTTTAACTAAGTCTTCCGTTGTATGAGTTTAATGAATCTGTGGTTTATTCTGTTGGTGTCCCGGTATTAAGTTTGAAGTTATGATGTTTGTGCTGCCGGTAGACGAAATGTATTTGTCTATCGGAAGGTGTGAGTGTTATTATGGAGTTTAGAAATCGGTAGATGAAGTTTGCTTGTCTACCGGAAGAAGAAGATGTTAGGTTAATGTTTAGTAGTCGGTAGATGAAAGTACTTGTCTATCGGCAGGAGATGTGTTATTTTGAAGTGTAGAAATCGACAGGAGGATTGTGATGGGAGTCGGGTAAGTCTGTCTTCCGGAGGACGTCATCGGAAGAGGAAAAGTATTTGTCTTCCGGCTGACGTCATCAGCAGACGATATGCCTAGAGATCGGCATGTGTAGTAGGTCAAGATACCGGAAGATGGAAATGTCATTCCGCCTTACCAGAAGATGTAGTGCCACGTCATCGGCAGATGATGTGAGTTAATCTACCAGAAGATGTAGTGCCACGTCATCGGCAGATGATGTGAGTTAATCTATCGAAAGATGTAGTATAAGTGCCATCGGCAGATGTTGTGTGTTGCCATCGGTAGATAAGTCAGTCTTTTGTCGTTGTAATTGAGTGATGATTTAATTGGTCACGCGTGATGCACGTGACCGTCGGCAGATGCAAATATGTGTGCCTGCCGATAGATGTCTAATGAATCATGTGAGATGCACGTGCAGGCCGGTAGAACAACTGGATGTTTGTCGTTTAGCGACCGGCAGGAGTGAAAGCTAAATGTGGTTGTTCAGCGAACTTAAGTTAAGTTAGAATGAGATTTGATATATATATAAAAAAAAATATATACACCGATTACAGAGGTATAAAAGTACGGATAAGTTTAAAGGAAAGTCATGACACGTGACGATCCTCCTCGGGTCGTTACAATTATGGTATCAAAGCTAAACCAGGTTCTAAAATCGGTTCTGTAGACTGCCTTCCAGCACAGATTGCCACCTGAGTACTCTCCAACAACTGTAAGTGTTTACGATTCTAGTGATGTCATTATGTTAAGATGTGTTTCTATTATTGTTTAGGAATCTCAAGATGGTAAGAGGTCAACAGAGGGAAGACAACGTGGATAGTACCACCGTTGCTCAGCTAATAGAATTAGTTAATCGCCAATCACGACAAATAGAGCAACTAGTGATTACTAGAGAAGAGCTTGGGAACTCCAGCTCTAATGTAACTCATGATCATGGGGGTGAGCGCTTCCACAGGCTCAGACCCCCGACATTCAATGGCCAAGTTTCTGACCCTATTTATGCTGAGGAATGGATCCGAAAAGTAGAGGACATGTTTAAGTATGCGAAAGTTGATGAAGGAGATAGAGTCACCTATGCTGTCTATCATTTGGAGCTGAATGCAAGGCATTGGTGGGATTCTCTTCAGAGCACTGTTAATGCAGTGACTATGACTTGGGATATGTTTAAGACTGCCTTCTTTGACAAGTACTTCAATAGGACCGTTCAGGCCAGCAAGAAGAAAGAATTCATGAACCTGCGGCAAACTGGCTCTGTGACGGATTATATATGCAAATTCGATGCTTTGTCACGGTTTGCTCCCCGACTGGTTGAGAATGATGAAGACAAGATTTACCAATTTGTTCAAGGACTGAAGCCGAGTTTGTATGTGAAGGTAAAGACTTCTGGGATACACAATATACCTTATGGCGAAGTGACGGCTAAGGCCCTGGAATTGGAGGAGGCTGAGATGACAGCTTATGCACAGCGTGAACAGCCAAGGAAGTTCACTAAGGAGACTCAACCACCACCACGGCAGAACAAGGGATGGCAACCCCAGCAGAACAGAAACCAGCAACAACAACAGCAAGGTGTTAAGAGATCCTTCAATCCAAGTGATGACCAAGGAAGAGGAAAGCGACCTTCGGCTCCCCTATGTTCCAACTGTCAGAAGAATCACCATGGGGAGTGCAAGCTGCACTCTGGCCGTTGCTATAGATGCGACAAGGTTGGACACATAGCCAGAGACTGCCCGATGCCATCAGACCCGAATCGAATTAGAGTTGCACCAAGAGTCTATGCTATGATGGAGGATGAAGATGTTGAACCACACACGGTCATATCAGGTACCATTATGGTTTGTGGTTTTTCTGCTTATACACTTATTGATACGGGAGCCACACACTCATTCATAGCAACCCTGTTTGTGTGTAAACATAAGTTAGAACTTTCGCCAGTTGATAAACCGTATAGAGTTATGTTACCATCAGGGAAGTCTTTACATTCTGAGCAAATGTTGAAGGGTGATGTTTTGTCCTTAGAAGATAAGGAGCTATATGTAGAACTGATTATGATTGACATGAAAGGATATGAGATTATTTTAGGAATGGATTGGTTATTTAGGCATTATGCCACGATTAGTTGTAGGTCTGGCCTAGTTGATTTCCGACCCCCAAATGGAGATCGGTATACCTTCCAAGCTATTCCAAAGATGAGTAAGATACCAATCATATCCTCACTAGTGACTCAACGGTTACTGAAGAGTGGTTGCTTGAGTTACCTAGCTAACATAATGGATGTCCGAGTAAAGAATAAAGTGGAATTACAAGGTATTCCTACCGTACGAGAGTTTCCTGAAGCATTCTTGGACGACTTACCGGACTACCACCCGATAGAGAGATAGAATTTGTGATTGATACATACCCCGAGGCATTACCTGTGTCTAAGAACCCTTATCGAATGGCACCTGTTGAGTTGAAAGAATTAAAGGTCCAACTACAGGAATTAGTTGACAAGGGATTTATACGTTCTAGTAGATCTCCCTGGGGCGCACCTGTCCTTTTCGTTAAGAAGAAAGATGGTTCTCTTAGAATGTGTATAGACTACAGAGAACTAAATAAGCTGACAGTCAAGAATAAATATCCTTTACCCCGGATTGATGACCTGTTTGACCAACTACAAGGAGCTAAGGTATTCTCAAAGATTGACTTACGTTCGGGTTATTACCAACTGAAAGTTAAGGAAGGAGATATACCAAAGACAGCCTTCAGAACCCGCTACGGACACTATGAATTTCTTGTAATGTCATTTGGACTGACTAACGCGCCTGCAGCTTTCATGGACTTGATGAACCGAGTGTTTCGTGAGTACCTGGATAAGTTTGTAATTGTGTTTATAGATGACATTTTAATATACTCACAGACTGAAACCGACCATGCAGAACATTTGAGAATAGTATTATCAACCTTAAAACAGCAGCAGCTTTATGCCAAATTGTCCAAATGTGAATTTGGCTGGATAAGGTCAACTTTTTAGGTCATGTCATTTCTGCTGAGGGCATATCAGTAGATCCAACTAAGGTTCAGGCCGTTAAGGATTGGCCACAGCCAAAGAATGTCAGTGAAGTTCGAAGTTTCCTTGGTCTGGCTGGCTACTATAGAAAGTTCATTAAAGGATTCTCTATGATAGCTAAACCTTTGACCAATTTAACCAAGAAGGACCTCAAGTACTTTTGGACCGAAGCTTGTGAAGATAGCTTCCAATCATTGAAACAGAAGTTAACGACAGCCCCGCTATTAACTCTCCCAACTGAAGAAGGAAAATTTAGTGTTTATTGTGACGCATCCAAGATTGGTTTGGGATGTGTTTTGATGCAAGAAGGTAAAGTTGTGGCGTATGCCTCTAGGCAGCTAAAAGGTTATGAACAGAATTACCCCACTCATGATTTAGAGCTAGCTGCAGTTGTTTTTGCTTTAAAAATTTGGAGGCACTACTTGTATGGACAACAGTGCGATGTATTTTCTGACCACAGGAGTTTAAAGTATCTTTTCACCCAAAAGGAATTAAACATGAGACAAAGACGTTGGTTAGAATTTGTTAAGGACTATGACTTTGAAATCAAGTACCACCCGGGTAAGGCTAATGCTGTAGCCGATGCCTTGAGCAGGATGTCAAAGACAATGCAACCCGCAGTGTCAGTTTTGTCCGCACCCTTGAGGACTGAAGTTCAGAAGTTTGAATTGGAACTAGTTCCAGAGTTGTCAGCCTTACTAGCCGATATTACTATTAGACCAACTATCATAGAAAGAATTAAGGAGGCACAACAGAAAGATTCAAAGGAAAATAGTAGTATGGTGTGTAAGCAGAAGGATGTCTCCTCGGAGTTCAGTCTTACCAAGGATGGTATTCTGATGTTTAGGAATAGGTGGTATATTCCGGATGATAAGGAATTACGTAAGTCGATTTTGGCCGAGGCTCACTCGTCTTCCTTTTCTGTACATCCTGGTAGTACTAAGATGTATCGAGATTTAAGATTACATTATTGGTGGCCGAATATGAAGAGGGATGTTGCCATGTGTGTAGAGTCATGCTTAGTATGTCAGCAAGTTAAAGCAGAGCACCAACGACCAGGAGGTACCCTTCAACCTCTACCTATTCCCGAATGGAAATGGGAACACATAGCTATGGATTTCATTGTAGGATTACCTAAGTCAACTAAGGGACATGATAGTATTTGGGTAGTGATTGATAGACTGTCGAAATCGGCTCATTTCTTACCTGTCAAGACAACCTACACGATGGATCAACTTGCTAACCTTTATGTCCAAGAAATTATTAGGTTGCATGGGATTCCCGTATCCATAGTCTCTGATCGTGACCCTAGATTCACCTCCCGATTCTGGAAAAGTTTACAAGGTACCTTAGGCACAAAGTTATCCTTCAGCACCGCTTTTCACCCGCAGACAGATGGACAATCCGAGAGAACCATTCAGATACTCGAGGATATGTTAAGGGCATGTGTTCTAGACTTTCAGGCATCTTGGAGTAGACACCTACCTCTGATTGAGTTTTCTTACAACAACATTTATCAGTCCACAATTGGTATGGCACCCTATGAAGCTTTGTATGGTAGGAAATGCAGGTCACCCTTGTACTGGGATGAAGTTGGTGAAGCGAAGCTATTAGGCCCTGAGATTCTACAACAGATGTCAGATAAGATTACGGTCATTAGGAAAAGGATGTTAACTGCACAAAGTCGACAGAAGAGTTATGCGGACCAAAGAAGAAGAGATCTTGAGTTTTCTGTTGGTGATGAAGTTTTTCTGAAGATTTCACCATTTAGAGGAGTCTTAAGATTTGGTAAGAAGGGAAAGCTTAATCCACGATTCGTGGGACCATTCCCTGTCTTAGCAAGAATTGGCAGTACAGCCTATAGGTTACTTTTGCCTCCATCTTTGGAAAAGGTTCACAATGTCTTTCATGTGTCTATGCTAAGGAAATGCATACGTGATCCGACTCAAGTTGTTAAACCAATGGAAATTGAAGTTGAGCCTAATTTGGTGTATGAAGAGAAACCAGTACAAATTTTGGATTCTGCAGTGAAGACTCTAAGGAATAAGGAAATCTTGTTGGTTAAGGTTTTGTGGAAGAATCATGGTATTGAAGAAGCTACATGGGAACTGCAGCAGGATATGTTGGACAAGTATCCAGAACTCTTTGCTTGACCAATTTTCGGGGACGAAAATTTTGTTTAAGGAGGGGTGGATGTAACGCCCGACATTTCGGCCAGGTGATTTTCTGACCATTCTCATTGTTACCCTTTATTTAACCTTTATGATTAAATTTAATGTTGAGGCAAATTCATTACAAGTTGAGTAAAACTAGGTTGAGTGGCAATTTTGTAATAAAGACTGAAGGATTAGGTATAAATAGAAAATGGAAACCTTAAATCTCATTTAAACCTCACTGCAGCCGACATTTCCTCTCGGCGACTCCCTTCTTCTCTGGAACTTTCTTCCTCCCCAGCAACTGGTTTTTCAGCCTCTACTCCGGTAACCCGCATTCTAGGTAAGATTTTGACAATGTAGATACCGGGTAGTCATTTAGAACTCTGTTTTCAGTTGAACTTGTACTTTCGAGTTCTTCAATGGCTAAGTCAGTTGGTTATCGTTCCTTATCTTCATTTGGTAATGCCACCTTTAAATCGATTCTGGACCTTTTATATAACCGACCCCGTTTAATCGATAGCTATATCTAGCTGTTTCGGTTTTGGATTTCAGACTGCACAGAGAACCTTAGCTGCTAGATTCTAGGATGACTTTCGATTAGAACTTTTAGGACTTGATTTTAACTACTATAATGTGGAATGTTTTAGGTGAAGAAGTTGAAGAGAAAGTGATTCAAGTTGCTAAGGATCCAGGTAAGTGAATGTACTAAGTTTCCGGCCAATAGGGCCCTACATCAAAGGACTATGTTAGATTTAGTGAACGTTGTCTTCTATATGTTTGATGAAATGTCGATGGATATGGTTATGTTATTCTGATGTTCTCCCCTGTCTTAGTTCGATGATTAAGTGCATTTATGTTGTGCATCATGTTTTACATCTCAAGCATATGAAAATGTTTTGAAATATGTTTTCTCATGAATAAAATAAGAAGATAAAACTTATGCAACGTGGTTAAGTGAGGGTTGAGGGTGGTTCGGCGTATGTCACAGTCCGCAGTAGGACATATGAATACGACCCGCAGTAGGGACCATGATCAAACTCACTGTCGAACCCCCTTTACCGGCACAAATCCTCCCTTAAACCACATAATGAAATGAAGAATATGAATGATGAAAGGAATGATGAATATGAGCATGTCTACGAATGATGATTATGAACAATGAATACGAGATACGATTATGAATGATGATTAAGAACAAGTACGTGAAAAGAAAAGACTTATGAGCATGTTTTTCTCCAAGTTATGCATTCATGAACTCATAATAGTTTGCATTCCTTACTAAGCCTTAGGCTTACAGTTACACCTTACGATGTAGGTGAAGAAATATCAGGTGAGGAATACAAAGTTGAGGATGAAGTTTAAGCTGGTTGCTGGAAGGTGCTCAGGGTGGAAAGTCTGTGGCTGGATGGCGATTATGACCCTCTGGTTTTACTCTTAAGGTTTTAATGATAACTATGAACATAAAAGTTTAAGTAGGATGATGTTACTTATGATTATGGAGCTTGAACTTGTCTAGCTCGAATACTGATTATGAGTATATTATAAGAATATAGAATGAGTGATTTTAACTAAGTCTTCCGTTGTATGAGTTTTAATGAATCTGTGGTTTATTCTGTTGGTGTCCCGGTATTAAGTTTGAAGTTATGATGTTTGTGCTGCCGGTAGACGAAATGTATTTGTCTACCGGAAGGTGTGAGTGTTATTATGGAGTTTAGAAATCGGTAGATGAAGTTTGCTTGTCTACCGGAAGAAGAAGATGTTAGGTTAATGTTTAGTAGTCGGTAGATGAAAGTACTTGTCTATCGGTAGGAGATGTGTTATTTTGAAGTGTAGAAATCGACAGGAGGATTGTGATGGGAGTCGGGTAAGTCTGTCTTCCGGAGGACGTCATCGGAAGAGGAAAAGTATTTGTCTTCCGGCTGACGTCATCAGCAGACGATATGCCTAGAGATCGGCATGTGTAGTAGGTCAAGATACCGGAAGATGGAAATGTCATTCCGCCTTACCAGAAGATGTAGTGCCACGTCATCGGCAGATGATGTGAGTTAATCTACCAGAAGATGTAGTGCCACGTCATCGGCAGATGATGTGAGTTAATCTATCGGAAGATGTAGTATAAGTGCCATCGGCAGATGTTGTGTGTTGCCATCGGTAGATGGAGTGCCTTGTCATCGGTAGATAAGTCAGTCTTTTGTCGTTGTAATTGAGTGATGATTTAATTGGTCACGCGTGATGCACGTGACCGTCGGCAGATGCAAATATGTGTGCCTGCCGATAGATGTCTAATGAATCATGTGAGATGCACGTGCAGGCCGGTAGAACAACTGGATGTTTGTCGTTTAGCGACCGGCAGGAGTGAAAGCTAAATGTGGTTGTTCAGCGAACTTAAGTTAAGTTAGAATGAGATTTGATATATATATAAAAAAAATATATACACCGATTACAGAGGTATAAAAGTACGGATAAGTTTAAAGGAAAGTCATGACACGTGACGATCCTCCTCGGGTCGTTACAGCTTGCCTCCACTTCGGATCGCGAAAGGCTTTGGTAACACTGGTTGGTTCAGTTGGTGTGGTGATGGAGGTCATGAGGGTTTACTTGGAGTTTGATTAAGTAATGTGATTTTTGGAGCGGATTGTCATGGAGTGAGTTTGGGTAGTGGGAGGTGGGATGGATTCCACTAGACGGATGATGCATGAGTGAGGCAGAGATCCCGCAGAATTAATGTACCCCGCTGAAGGTGGAGATCCAGTAGGAGATGGAGGTCCAGCAGAAGGGGGAGATCCCGCAGGTCGTGGGCTAGAAAGAATGATGGGCATCAGTAGAGGACCGTCGAGGGGGACCAATATCGGGAATTAAGGTTGCGTGGATGGCGAGACTCGGGTGTGCTCGGAGAAGGGAAAAACCGACTCGACAAAGCGAACATGATGTGATACAAAGACATGGTTATTTGATGGATCTCAACAAAGGAAAGCACTCTGAGTGAGAAAGTACCCAAGAAAAATACATGCAATGGACTTTGGATCTAATTTATGATTCATGTACGGACGCAACCAAGGATAACAAAGAGATCCAAAGATGCAAAGCATTTGCAGGCCGGGGGGACTCTGAAAAAGTTTCTCAAAAGATGACATGAGATGAAGATTTTATTTAGGCATACAGTTGATAAGGTACACGACAACAGCATAGGCAAATGGCAAGAAGGTAGCCAGAATCGACGTTTGGTGAAGAAGGGTGTTACCGGTTTCGACAATATGCCTATGTCTACGTTCAGAGTAACCATTGTGCTCGGGTGTATGAGGGGGTGTAGTGAGGTGGATGATGCCGAAGGTGGATAGAAAGTCACGTAGGGCAATAATTCACCACCGTTGTCCATGAAAAACGGTCTTAATCATGTGACAAAAGTAGTTTTCAACGAGACTTTTAAACTTTTAGAAGGTTTGGTGAACGTCGAATTTTCGAGCTAACAGATAGAGAACCAAACATATTTATTGAAGTGATCGACAAAGATAACGTAGTATTTCAGGCTATCAAACGAGGGAACTAGACAAGTCCAAAGGTCAGAGAAAATTACATCTAAAGAAGCAATGGAAGTGATAGTAGACTGATTAAAAGACAATTTGTGGCTCTTGTTAATGTGGCAAGAATTGCATGAAAAATTTGCTAATTTTCGTAAAGGAAAAGACAACCCAAGACTCGATAACATTCAACGAAAATAGGAATGGCCGGGTGCCTAAGGCGACAATGCCAAGAAGAAACTGATCCAATTGACATAACAGAAGACGGAAAAACAAAAAAACTAGACCTAGACGGAGCACATTGCGGCCATCTTTACGCTTCCCTTGAATTAGAATGGTCCCCGTGTGACGATTCTGCACCTGAAACATGGAGTCAAAGAAAAGAACAATGACACGATTAGACGCACATAAAGCGGAAACAAAGATTAGGTTACAGGTAATGGAAGGCACAAAAAGAGCATTGGTTAAAATTAGAAAGGACGAGAAGGTGGGTAAAGAGAAGGAACTAGTGTGAGTAATTGTTAGACCAGAGCCATCGCCAATAACCACATCGTCCACAGTTGTGTGTTGTGAATGGAACGAAAGGTTGGCGAGGTCGGTGGTGATATGGTGAGAGGCGCCGAAGTCTAGTATCCACTCATCAGACAGAGCATAGGGGGACTTATACGTGGCAGTGTGAGCACGTGAAGTCAACCGGCTCGGCACAGCCGGTGCGATATAGAGCGAACATTGTGTGGCCGAATGGCCCTGTTGACGACAGATCTGACATTTTCCAAGATAACCATCGCTACTGGTGGTCTGTGCACGCGGCGGAGTTTAGTATTGTCCCGGGCATAGACTTGGCAACCACGGAGAACCAAGGGACTGTGAACCCACAGATCGCCATGGCAAGTTGGCCGGCCATTGCGGTGGGGCTGCTGGATGGGCGCGGTTGCCATCGCAGAACCTGTTGTGATTGTTGGATTGGACCAGGGCCATCATTGCGGTGGCTGGAGTGGGCACATCAGCAGCAGACGGACGCACAGAGTGCAAGGATGCCTCAAGGTTGAACAATTTCTCGAGTAATTCATCGAACCCAATCGGGGTATGACGGGCTTAAATTGCATTGGCAAGACCCTTATAGAGATTGTCAATCCCGTCGAGGATGCGAATAGTTAACTCATCAAAATCAACCGAGACATTCATCATGGCGAGCGCATCGATATTGGCTTTAATCTCTTGCAAATACTCGGTGATGGATCGATCGCTGAGTTTTGGATGATTAAATTGGCGGTGATATTGCTGTATGCGACCTCGAGACGGTGATGCATAAGCCTTAAATAGAGCAGCCCAAGCCTCTGAAGCCGTTTTCGAAACCGATACAAATGGGATAAGTGATGCGTGAAGCGAGCGAACAATTACATTGATAATCAATTGGTCATGACGAAACCAATGAAGATAGGCAGGATTTGGCATGATCGTTGTGGAGTCGGGCGGTGTGATCGTCGAAGGCGGGCAAAGAACCGAGCCATCGAGATTGCCAAACAGATTATAGCCATGCAGAAGCGAATCAAATTGAATTCGCCACGCAGCATAATTCTTGGAGGTCAATTTCAGAGGAAGCTGGAAATGAACATTAAGGGCCACGAGTGCAGGTGACGGGTTGCTAGCGACTATGACAGGATGTGGATGCGTTGATACCGCAGCAACAATCGAGGTGCACATAGAGATGACCGGGATCGAGAGAGTTGCGTGATCAAGTGGGCGAGACAACATGAAGCATGTGCGGTTGGCGGCCAGAAACACGAGGAGGCAGCGGCCAAGAAAACACCGGCAGGCGACTGACAGATGTTGGAATGAAAAAAAAAATTCGAGCCCTAGGAGAGTTCTGATACCATAAAGGAATAATTGAAAAGATAATTTACTATTAATAAAATATAGTATAACTACTTCTGTGAGTGATTACAATAATGTCCAAATAATAATAACAAGAATAACCAACATGATAATAATAACTCTCATAGTCAACGCGTAGACCGAACTCTTTCGCTGCCAAGGGACGAGAGTGATACCAAGTCGTGGATAGTTAGAGGTCGAAAGTCAGAAAGCTACTCCGTGAAAAGATGACAGGCCTCGACAACGGTCATTCGGAATGGGTGATAACAAGTTTTGAAGGAGGATTTGCTGAATCTTCCATGGTGGTGGCGGCTAGGTTACAGCCATTGCAACTTGTTTTCAAAGACATAATTGGCTGGACTGGAAGTATAGAAGAGGATGAGTTGTCAACAAATGGATTGGGCTGAAAGCAATGTGCAGCAAAATGACTGTTTTCATTTGGGCTGGTTGAAAATAATGGGGAAGGAGGATGAGCCTTTTCACATGGGTTGGGATAAAAGCATGGTGAAAGAGATTGAATTGGGCTGGAGAGAAAAATTGAAATAAGGTTGAACCAAAACAAATGTGAAGGGGAAGAACAATTTTCTACGGTCAGGCTGAAATTGATGAAGAAGAATCTCTTTACTTGAGTGAGAATGAGACAATCCAAGCTATACAAAGACATTTTGAGGGTTGGACTTTGAATGAGGTGGATTGAACTATTGAAGCAAACATACATTTTCCTATAGGCTTGAAGTTGGATCATCTAGTGGGATGGACCGAAAAATATCTCGCATGGACATTGGAGAAACTGAATGACTCACGACCTTGAGGACAATATCAATTTCAAGGAGGGAGTAATGTTATGAATATATCAGGGGAGTGATTTAGTAATGTTAGAGAAATGTTAGAGGGTTAATTTAGGTATTATAATTACTTTAGTTTATTATAAATAGCGGGTAGGGTAGTGGGTTGGAGGATTATTGAATAGTGTTTAAGAAAAACCTTTCTAAAAATAGTCTAATTTCCGAGCAGTCGCTCGTGGTTGTTTCCAGGCTAGTGTTTTGTCGGATTGTAGTGTCTTTAATTTCTGTTCGTCTGTTATTTTAATCATTTTATTACAATGGATCCATTTGCTTTACATCAATTTTTTGAGAAGTTGTTGAGCCTTCATATTCGACTGTTTAACCAAATCATTTGCGGGGTTAAGATATAAAATGTTTGGTTGTATCATGCTCCAAAAAAGACTCGAGATGCAATGGGGAACGACTCGGCCTAAAATGGACTGAACCAACCAACCCTTAACTTTAATTTAATGTTTGGCAGCATAAAACTTAAAATTTTAAAAAATAATAGCCATATCCAAATAAAAAAGCTCAATAGTGACATTAAGATAGTATGAATAATAAAGTTTAAAACAAGGCAAAAATAAAATAAAAATGAAAATTTTGAACGGAGTGAAAACCTCACAAAAAGATAAAACAAATCTCTCAAATAAAGAAAAACTCCTAAGGAAAAAGTCTTCAAGTCTACTCTTACGGTGGTAAATGAGAATCACTTTGATTATATCTTAAAAAGAAAGAGTCATCTGCGTTGAGTCGACTAAACTAAAGAGAAAAATAGTTTTATTTACAACATTTATTTAGAAAATGATAAAGGAGCATGCTATTATTAAAAACATATTATTAATCTGATTCAAGAAAATATACCGAATGATATGCGTTCAATCAATCTACTATAGTGTGGTACGTAATTAAAAATAAATAATACTTCGTTTACTGTCTTATTATATCATATTAAAATACTTACTAACGTGTTAAACAACGATTTATGCAATTAATGTAATAAATTAATTATTTATAATTTATTGCATTAATTGTATTTTAATTGCACCAATCATTGATTGACATGTCAACGAGTATTTTAATAATGTAAAATAAGAGAGTAAACGTAAAATTACTCATTAAAAATAGATCCTTTCTATATAATCTATGAATTTAAGTGAAAATGACGTCACTCATAAGCTCAAGACACGTCATGTCAAAGGCATAACAAAAACATAAATAACGGCGATACTCAGGTGATCGCAACTGGCAAAATGACCATGATCGGGTTTAAAATTTTGTACGTTGGGACACAACCTTCAACTGTCTCATTACTCCAATTAACAACAAACAAAAATATTTGATTTATAAATAAATGCATGCTCAATTAAAATAGGTTCGGTGAAAATACATATATAATATGAAAATCGACTAGCCATATAATGGACACATTATTTTATAGGGTAATTAGCAAAAAAATTTAAACTATGGGATAATTAACAAACTCGCCCTTAAACTATGTTCGTTAACAAACTCACTCTTAATCTATGCTTCGTTAACAAAACAACCATTGTCGTTCATATCTCTGTTAAAAGTTGCCTGTGCAGGATCTCAGTCTCGGAGATTAAGATCCTACTCTCTACAGCGGACTCCCATTCCATAATTAGCATTATGGGTGTTTAAAAACTAAACTAGAACAAAAAACCGAACTGGAACCAGTGAAATCGGTCTGGTTCTGGTCGGTTTTAATGAAGAAAAAACTGAAATGCGGTTGTAAATTGCAAAAACTGAATTTATTGGTTTGGTTTTTGGTTTGGATTAGTCAAAACTGACAGTAACTGAATTGAACTGATCAAATCGGTTCTTGCAATTTAGAACCGTGTTGCAGACCTAAATCCTCACTCTTCTGTTGAAGACTCTAGAGAGTAGAGACCCGACATGCGACGACAGCAGCACCAGCCACTGGGTACGTTCTATTAGTTGCTCTTTTCTATTTTTGCCATTGATTTTTCTCTCTGTAAAAAACAGAAGAGAGTAAAATCAACAGATTTTGTTCTTTGACTTTGTCTTTAATTTATGTGTTTTGCACTGTGAACCATGAAGTTAATGTTTCTGTTTTAGGAGACTCTTCGGGCAAGACTGAGAGCAATTTATGTGTTTTATTTGTTTGTTCTATGCTGTTTTATTATGACCGAGAGCATTAGAGCAACATGTGTAGTACACACATTGTGTAGTTTTTGCAGAGAGCCAATATAATTACTAATTGTTAGTAAACTAATTCTGTTTTTGAGTGATTTTGTCTTTGATCTTGATTAATTAACTTTGTTTTAGGAGGAAAACATTAATGATAGTGTAGAGGGTCTTACACTTAGTCAAACGAAAAGGAAAAAATCAGAAGTTTGGAATCATTTTATGAAGATTGAAAGTTATGATAATAGCAATCCTAGAGCAAAATGTAATCATTGTTCACAGTCATATGCATGTCATGCATCGAAGAATGAGACATCAAACTTGAAAAAACACATCCTTAATTGCACCAAATTGTTGGCAAATGTCGATATGAAGCAAAAGACAATCAGAATATGGGAGGGGAAATGAATGTAACTTATTTTAGTCTTGTAACTTGTCGAGAACTGCTTGCAAAAATGATTATTGTCAACAAATTGCCTTTGAAATTTGTTGAAAGGGAGGGTTCTATGCCTTCTAGAACTACCATTGCACGAGATATTTTAAGTATTTATGAGAAAGAAAAACTAAAATTGAAAGATTACTTTAGAAAGACATCTCAGCTAGTATGCTTGACTACAGATACATGGACTTCTGTTCAAAATTTGAATTACATGGTATTAACTGCTCATTACATTGATAGTGATTGGATCTTGTGTAAGAGAATTATTAATTTTTGCTTGATTTTGAATCATAAAGGCGAAACAATTGGTAGAGAAGTAGAAAAATGCTTGTTTGAATGGGGAATTAAAAATATTTTGACAATTACAGTTGACAATGCTTCTTCGAATGATGTTGCAATTTCATATTTGATCAAAACTATTAAAAATTGGAATGAGTTAGTTTTGAATGGGGAACAAATGCATGTGCGATGTTTTGCACATATTTTGAATTTGATTGTGTGTGATGGTTTAAAAGATCATCAATAGTCTATTACAAGAGTTCATAGAGTTGTGAAATATGTTCGATCTTCCCCTACAAGGCTACAACAATTTAGAAATTGTGTTGAAAATGTAAAGATCACTTGCAAAAGTAATGTTTGTCTTAATGTACCTACTAGATAGAATTCTACATATTTGATGTTAAAAAGCGCCAAAAAGTATGAAAGAGCTTTTGCAAAGTTAATTGAAATTGATAGTCATTATTTTCTTGATTTAGGCAGGGAAAGTGAAAGACCACGTACAATAGAAGACTGAGCTAATATTAGAGAGCTTATCAAGTTTTTAAAGATCTTTTACGATACAATTGTTTCCGTTTCTGTAACACCTGGATTTTTAGGTTTTCAGATTTTTCGTGGTACAAAGGTATTTTCGTAAATGTAGTAAATTAAGCCTGTTTTGCGAACCGAAAGTTTTAGTAGAACCCTAAGAATAAATTGAAATATTTAGAGGAATAAGAAAATTTGGAGAAACCAAATCGATAGATGAAATAACGAAATAAGTAAATGACACCCCCCCCCCCCCCCACCCTCCACCCCACACCACCCCACTTCGTTGATCATTGTGCAGAAAAGGAGAGGCTTCTCCTTAGGCGATTTTCCTTCGCCGTTCCCCTCCACGCCAACGACGGTTCTCATCTCTTCCTCCGATCAACCGATTTTTCTTCCGTTTTCTTCTGCAATCAACGTTCTACGTAAGATTCTATGGTTTAGGACGGTTAGTTTCGGTTTTTAGGGTTTGAAACGGTTAGGGTTTTGAGAGAAATTACTGGTTTATGTTATAAATCAATAGGTTTACCGTATTTATGTCTATTGAGGATGCGTTGATGATTATTAATGGATTGTTAGGTTTGATTTGGGTGATTTAAGATAAATTTTCATTAAATCTAGGTTATAGAAATTTGTGAGCGCAAATTGCTCGGTGAAATGCCCGAATGACGTAGATTGAAGTTTTAGGAAACTTCCCTTAGTTAAGAGTTTTGTTTGGTCTTTGGAACGGTTTATTTGGATTGAGCCTTATTGATGAGCTCCAAGCCAAAGCAAGGGCTGCATTCAACCCACAAAGAGTGGTGGTTCACTCAGATTTCAGATTAGCAGAAAAAAATAACTTTAGATGAATAAATGAATAGGCAAATGAAATCCAAATCAAACGAAATTTTAAGGAGAGCTTAAAATGTGAGTGAAGAAAGACTCCTTAAAATTTCAGAGCAAAATATTCTGCGAAAATGAAGTTATGATGATAAGTCCAAATGTTGTCCGATAAGCACCTTTTGAGGCTTTCGGCAAACAATCTTCCGTGGAAGATTCACAGCAAGTGGAAAAAGGTTAATGACCACTTTCTCTTGCCACCAACTCTTCAAGAGTTGAGAGAAAAGTGGAACGAGAACTACTCAAACAACCACGGGTTTGAGAGCCTAGGAGGCGCAATTCCTCTTGGTTGTTAACAACCAAGGCTTACCTTGAAGGTGCTTCAAACCGTTTTGGGTTTCTCCTTAGCAAAACCGATTTTCTATTCAACCAAAATCAATCCTTTCACACACCAATATCCATGGTATATATAGACCTAAGTGGCTAAGAGTGGATGGCTGAGATTAGAGTTGTGTTTTCTTTAATTAACGGTTGAGATTAGCCATGACAAGGATCCACCAAAGAAGAAAAAGTGGTCCTCTCCTCTTCAAGTTGGTGCCTAAAGTAGCTTCCATGCAATTTCCTTGCATGATTTATACCTTAAGTTTATCCAAACTCTTTTGCCACACTATCCTAACATTCATCTAGTCTTAAATGCCTAAATGATGCTTTAATAATTCCTTACAATAAGGTCATTGTTTGCCAAATAAAACACACAAAAGGTAACCAATAGAACACACATAATATTTGGTTACAATGAGTTGAATTAGGGAAGACACATTCCCTCTTTATCTTTATGCTTCCAATCCAAGCCTTTAAATATTCAACTCCTACAAAATGAGAGGCAAATGCATTACTAAATTCGTCATTGTCAATAAATGCACTAACCTTGTGATGACCCAAATATGCACGTATGGGTACGATGGCTGCACGAACCGGAACCCGGATGGCGGTACGTCCGCGCGGGCGAACCGGAAGGTGACAGGTCGTAAAATGGGGGTCGTCACAATCCCACATCGCTTGGGAAAGTATGTGGAAATGAAACATATGTAAAGAGACCCTTCCAACATAGCAAGACGCGTTTTGGAGCACAATTGGCAACAGATCCCATAAGAACTCCGAAGTTAAAAGTGCTTCGGCGAGAGCAATTCCAGGTTGGGTGACCTTCTGGGAAGTTCTCGCCAAACAAAGCCGTGAGGGGAGGATATTGGGCTACGGCCCAATCCCCGGAGCAGACAATATCTTGCTGGGAATAGGGGTCGTTACAAATGGTATCAGAGCCTGTACCCAACCGGAAATGTGGCCAATGAGGACGTTGGGCCCCTAGGGGGGGGGGTGATTGTGATGACCCAAATATGCACGTATGGGTACGATGGCTGCACGAACCGGAACCCGGATGGCGGTACGTCCGCGCGGGCGAACCGGAAGGTGACAGGTCGTAAAATGGGGGTCGTCACAATCCCACATCGCTTGGGAAAGTATGTGGAAATGAAACATATGTAAAGAGACCCTTCCAACATAGCAAGACGCGTTTTGGAGCACAATTGGCAACAGATCCTATAAGAACTCCGAAGTTAAAAGTGCTTCGGCGAGAGCAATTCCAGGTTGGGTGACCTTCCGGGAGGTTCTCGCCAAACAAAGCCGTGAGGGGAGGATATTGGGCTACGGCCCAATCCCCGGAGCGGACAATATCTTGCTGGGAATAGGGGTCGTTACAAATGGTATCAGAGCCTGTACCAACCGGAATGTGGCAATGAGGACGTTGGGCCCCTGGGGGGGGGGTGATTGTGATGACCCAAATATGCACGTATGGGTACGATGGCTGCACGAACCGGAACCCGGATGGCGGTACGTCCGCGCGGGCGAACCGGAAGGTGACAGGTCGTAAAATGGGGGTCGTCACAATCCCACATCGCTTGGGAAAGTATGTGGAAATGAAACATATGTAAAGAGACCCTTCCAACATAGCAAGACTCGTTTTGGAGCACAATTGGCAACGGATCCCATAAGAACTCCGAAGTTAAAAGTGCTTCGGCGAGAGCAATTCCAGGTTGGGTGACCTTCCGGGAAGTTCTCGCCAAACAAAGCCGTGAGGGGAGGATATTGGGCTACGGCCCAATCCCCGGAGCGGACAATATCTTGCTGGGAATAGGGGTCGTTACAAACCTTGATTGATGACGGGGCTTTGGGCACATCATCCTCCCCGACTTCTTGAGGATTTGTCCTCAAATCCTAAGGGTACTCCTTCAAACTCCTTTTATCTTTTCCAGGATCAAAAGGAAAGGTGATTACTAGGTGGTAGACTACATCATTGTGGCCTTCTAAAAAGATGATTACATTAACAAGAAAATTTGGCCATGGTTAGGTCGAGCGTGGTAGACGTTCCTTAAAATTCCAATTAGCCATTCTGATCGTAATGACGCTTTCTTTCGTAACTCGGACGCTTATTCTGACATATTTTACAAAAATGCCATTATAGAACCAAATCTGACTAGATATATATATCCAACAATCCGACAAGCCGGATATTAAATTTACCTCCTTATGCACGAAATTTTGTCCCAAAATTAAAATCATACAACAACCAGGAGAACTTAACCATCATATCCTGCTGTTCGTTCCCACGTCGCTTCTTCCCCTCATGAGTTCCGCCATATACTTTAACTAACGGAATTTCTTTGGCGCAAAACCTTGATGGAATTACTCCAAATACGTACCAACCCGGGCCTCACCTCATAGCTCACGGAGGCTTACCCTCGATCTCTGTAGCCTCCACGATATTCGACGGATCGCGCAAGCACTTCCGAAGCATATACACTGAAATCGTCGTGATTACCCTCCAAGAAGCTGGAAGCCGCAGTCTATACGCCAGTCCTTCCCGACCCTCTTTCAAATAGGAAAGGCACCACATAACGAGGGTTGAGCTTACCCCTACCCTCCAAATCTCCAATGCCCTGAAACGGAGAAACTTTGAGGTACACCTCATCACATCCCCTCA